>JAMPIV010010151.1:377500-426598 GCA_024509875.1 Oreohelix idahoensis
TACATACATACATACATACATACATACATACATACATACATACATACATACATACATACATACATACATACATACATACATACATACATACCTACATACATACATACATACATACATACATACATACATACATACATACATACATACATACATACATACATACATACATACATACATACATACATACATACATACATACATACATACATACATACATACATACATACATCAGAATCTTTATTATCCAAAAAAATACATTAACATGTACTTGATATAGTATAAAAACACCATATCATATCGGATAATCATTTAGAGTCTGTAAGTGTGCTAAACTCCGCCCAGGATACATTCGGCAAACATTCATAATCCGTTGAATTCAATTCGTACACAGTTTACAAGCTGACATCAAAAGTCTCCAGCCTTCAGTTACCGTCACCGTCTTTTGGGACATGAGCAAAAACCAAACATTCATGATTCTACTGGACACACAATCTGACACATGTCCGCTCTGTGGTCTTTCAGCAACACATACCATAGTAAGGGGTCAGTGGATCTTTCCATTCTCGATGAGGGGTGACAGTATCCGGTTGCCATTGATAACGAAGCTATAGTTTCTTTCCGGTGGCTTCATAAACTGATATATATTCTTTACAAATAAAAATGTCAATTTTAAAGTTTAATTTTCGCCTTTCACTGATATCCTTAATTTCTGTAGCCATCTTTTCGGGTGTTGTTATTGTCGATGTTAAGAATTTCCACTTACTAATGTGAGAGCTTCAAGTTGACACACCTCTCAAAGCCGTGGAAAAGTCTCTTCTCTGCTACAAATCTTGTTTCAGCATTGTACAAAATTAATAAGTCAGTGGATCCTTCTATTCACAATGAGGGGTGACAGTATCCAGTTAGCCATTGTTAACGAAAACATTGTTTCTTTCCAGTGGCTTCACAAATGAATATATATTTTTTTGTAAATAAAAAGTTCAGTTTCAAAGACCTTTTCGTTTTTATCTATCACAAATATCCCTTGTTTATGTAACAATCTCTTCGGGTGTTGTTATAATAGGTGTTAAGAATATCCACTTACTATCGTGGGGAGCCTCAACGCTAACTGCCAGGTTGAGCTGACTTGACATGTTTCTGTCATAGATCGAACAACTTGAAGCTGAACCAACACATGGCTACCTCACTGGGCATGTATGATTATAATAAGTAATTGCTTCAACCTGCGATATTAATATGGCCTCTCGAAATTCGATAACAGCAGTAACAACAGCCTTCATTAATGTTGTGATGTTTTGAAACGCAGTCCGGTTGACAAATCACAAAACCGCCATCTTGTCTACTTGGTACCAACACAAACCGCGAACTCACATGACAGGCAAACTTGATGTTTTCACCTTTAAAACACTTAGCAACATAATCCTGAACATGAGCCAAACACACTACAAGCTCATACAGCGTTAATGAGGGCTGTTACCACAGATGCAGACTCCAAAACGATGTATACATACATACATACATACATACATACATACATACATACATACATACAGACAGACAGACAGACAGACAGACAGACAGACAGACAGACAGACAGACAGACAGACAGACAGACAGACAGACAGACAGACAGACATAATCAGAATCTTTATTATCCAAAAAAATACATTAACATGTACTTGATATAGTATAAAAACACCAAATCATATCGGATAATCGTTTAGAGTCCCCTAGTGTGCTAAACCCCGCCCAGGAAACAATCGCCAAACGTTCATAATCCGTTGAATTCAATTCGTACAAAGTTAACATACATACATACATACATACATACATACATACATACATACATACATACATACATACATACATACATACATACATACATACATACATACATACATACATACATACATACATACATACATACATACATACATACATACATACATACATACATACATACATACATACATACATACATACATACATACATACATACATACATACATACATACATACATACATACATACATACATACATACATACATACATACATACATACTTACATACATACATACATTACATACATACATACATAGAATCTTTATTCTCCAGAATATGCATTGATATTTACTGACATGATATAATAAAATACAACATGGCATATAGGAGAATCATCAGAATTTACATAAAATAAATTTACATAAATTCATACAGTATGTATGTATGTACATACACACATACACACATACACACATATCCAGAATCTTTATTCTCCAGAAAATACATAGATGTGTACTGACATGATATAATAAAATACAACATGGCATATAGGAGAATCATTAGAATTTACATAAAGTAAATTTACATAAATTCATACAGCGTTAATGAGGGCTGTTACCACACATACACACATACACACACACACAGACACACACACAGACACACACACACACACACACACACATACACACATACATACATACATTGTACACAGCTAGATTCCAACTTATTTCGTTTTCAAAACATTTTACTACATTCCGTATTATAATTGTAATAATTTAACATCCATGTATATAAACCTCTGGCAAAAATCGACATGGGCACAGAATATTTGAGAGAACCTTGAAGTGAGTACCGGTCGTCTGCTGGATCACTTGAGTCCTCACATCGTTGCGGCTAAGGAGAAATGGAGAGATTTATTACTGCACATGCGCGAGGGTGGAGAAACAATATGGCGGAAATGACAGCGATAATCTCTGTGGTGACTGCGCGAAATGTTGTGATGAATGAAATAAGGACGAATTGTTATGCCTCACACTTCGAGCCCCCAGGATGGGATTCTTCAGCTGTGGCGCCAAAAGTCTTCTCTTGCGTTTAGTTTGGCTTTGTTGTCTATGTCTGTTTTTGATGGTTTGGTTTTTTAAAGGACTATCTTCATTGTACACGGACAACTCCATCAGTGCCCCGATCTCCTCCCTTAGATAACACAAGGAGGATCTCAGCACAGTGCACGAACTCAGTAGCAATGTCAAGAATCCCAATGCGTGTATACAGGAATCACACAGTCTATAAATATATTTGGTGGGTAGGTTTCCAATTTTTAAATCTTGACAGTACAGCGGCCTAATGGCCTACTCTTTACGATTTCCAACTGCCGTGGGATTTTTAACGTGCTCAACTTGCACCAAGGACCTCTTATTTTTTCGCCCTTATCCGAGAAGGCTAGGCATCCGATTTCACTACACAGAAGACCGGGGGAAAGGGGGGGGGGGGGGGAATATGGCATCATTAAGGACCACTGGTTCTGAAAAAAATTTCCATAAATTATATTTTCTCTACTGGGAATCGAACCCGATACCTCTAGAATTCGAGGCGGGCGCCATACCTCTTAGCCACTCTGACTCCTCTCTGTTTTTCAACTACGTCACACGAGGATCAACCGTGCAGGAAATAGTTAGTACGGCTTAGTGTTGTTAATGTTAGTTAATCCGGGAGCATGGTTGTTGGAAAGCTTAGGAAATTATGGATTGAAACTGTGGTCAAAACGTAAGACGAGATGTTAAATGTCGTACTCTAGGTAGCACTAAATGTGTATTTAGATCACACTACCACACTATCATTTCTCGTCACGTTGCAGTACCAACAGATTAAAAAAAAAAAAAATGAAGTAAATATAACAATACTGTATTTATTTCACGAAATAAGTTAACCAAACAAGTTTACAATTATTACTGAGGAACTGAGTCCCTTTTTTTTTTTTCAACCCACTTTTATTTAAAACCAGATGCACATTGTGTCTTTGTTGTGTGTGTGACAAAACGTCTGAACATGTTCTTTTGTGTGATCTCTCACGCCTTCAGCCCTCCGGCGGTATCGTCTCCTTGTCTTCAGTTTTCTCACTCATCGCTTTTATTTGGCATAAATCATGCCTTTTCATTTGTATTTTCACTATTTTTGCTCTATGCTGGACATAGCATGGTGAAGTGAAGTCTCTAACACGCCACTCCCCTATGGCAGTATTTGCTACGGGAGTAATTCTTATCTTATTGTGTCGCATTCACGCTTCACGAAGACGTGTTAAGTTACGCCAGGTTATTAGACGGTCAGCGACAGTATTTGATCTCAATATCGGTCTGACCATCTTGTCAAGCGACGAGGCGTGTTTATCAAAGGAGTGTTGAATAGAACCAGATTTGTTTATCTGGCGAACACAGATTTGTTTATGACATAAGTGCGGGAAACACAACATTACCGTATGTGTGACACCTGCGGGCAGACAAGAGTGATATAATCGCTTCCGGTCACTTGGTTGAAAGTAATCATGGATTTATTACAACACAATAGAAAGACAATATGAGTCTTCTAAAAGACAATATGAGTCTACACATGTGTTTGTGAGAATGTATGCAAGACATCATATTACCATATATGGGAGACGAGACCTTTCGCAAAAATTTCCCGTGTAGGAAATATTTTGAAAGTGCCACACTCAACCTGTTTGAAATGATTGGATCTTTCTGATCAGATTCCTAAGAAACTTGGAGGGGAATATAGGCTAACTTTTTCGCAGTTTTATTTCTCCGTGAATTTGAAGCTCGGCAAGACAACATCAGACCTTCGCCAGAGTGAAGAATTAGATTCATAGTTCCTATTTGTTTACCGGACCTTTTATTGGAGAACCAGATAAGACTTATAAAGCACAGGAAATCACTTTCAAATTTTAATAAGGAACACCGGGACTAGGAAACTGAAGAAACACGGAGTCAGAAAGGAAATCTATGTAGAATTACAGCATCCTAGACGCGTGTAAGAGAATGGTTCGTCTCTTTTATTCATCTGAGCACACACGTCTGTAGCCAGGATTGGCTTATTGGTGATACCAGCAAAAAGTACTATCTCTGGAATCAAGTGAAGGTAGAAGTGAACTGACGTTTTGCAAAACACCTTCATAAGAGGGTCTTATAGACAGACGCAGAACCAACTTGGCCGTTACTTCTTGAATGTTCTGGGAACGTGCGGCGCCTAAACCTTGATCAGAGACGAGCGAGAGCAGAGTGAAAGGAACTGACCCAGCAGGAGAAGAAACTACCATTGGCAGCTAATTGCAAATATCCGCTGCCAAAAGTGACCTCCTTTATTCAGTTAAATCCCAATCAAGGGATGAAACTTTTACATAACTATTCAATTTATTTTCCAACTGTTAAAACTTAAAGTGATTATTAAATTTTGTTATTTGTAATGTTACAAATTTAACTTCGATTTAATCCTTTTAAATGTACTACATGTTTGTGTCAGTCAAAGTTACTAAACCCACACTCTAAACAGAGCTATATACACACACACACACACACACACATATATATATATATATACACACACACACACATATATACACACATATATACACACACATATATATATATTGTCCCAGAGGTTTTATGATCATTTAATTGCCTATTTCCTCTTCTTTTTCTTTCACCCGTATCCTCTATTTTATTATCACTCTGTATTTTTTCCTGTATTTTTCGCATTCGTATGTTTGCGAGAAATAATTTCTTTCCCATTCTCCCTTTGTCGGTTTCGTTTTTACATTTAGAAACGCAGTAGATGACATAACGTGTCAGTCTCTACAGAGACGGGAGAGCGTTAAAATGCATTCTATGGCATTAGATCACAGTGGACGAAACTGTGACTTTCGCTTATCTCAGACATACGAGCAGACTATGTCTGCACTTTCAGCTGACAGGCGCGTTTTCTTCGGCTGAGCGCTCAGGAAAGGCGCGATAACTGACATCTCTACGGCGCAGTACGTAGAACAGGTGTCTGGGAATTCCACCTGACACGACACTCATTGTGGGCCATGGTCAGCGCGAGGTGCGAAAACTGCCTGGGCATTGGAGACAAGTCGTCTGAGAGTCGCAACTGACATGCGCCCTCTCGGTCAGTAGGTGGCAGTTACGGCATGCGTTTAAGTGTTAAACGTAGGTGTTAAAGACGGAAAGGGGAGAGTACTTCGTTTTTGCGAAATTAAACGTTTACCTCTTTGTCTGGTAATAGATATAACCAGAATGTTAAACTAGATTTTCATTCTGACTCCTAAAATGTCGCAGTAGACAGATCGCTGTGCTAGATCAAAATATCTGTGTTTTGGCAAGTCTGAGTTTCTTGGTCATTTTGCCGAGCTCTAGACTACCATTAGATTGCATTATTCTAGTTCATGGTTTAGTCTGTAGTTCTGTATGGAGGTAAATATATTATATTAAATATCTAGTATTTTGTGAAGTGTTTAATGTGTTAAATCGCTTATTTTATTTCACTAGTTAGATTTGGTGCAGAGCGCTTAATTTATATAGTCTGTATTATTTTATAGTGACGAGTTACAGTGGAAAACAGAAATTATATTTCTAGCTTAAACTCAGTCGGCTATTAAGGAATTTAATTTTACTGCTAAAATAATCAGACGAGAATAAACTTTCTAAACTAACTTTATTAATGCTAGATGCTTCATGCGTGGTGACGGAATACGTAGGTATTCCTAATTCATGATGATTGATTTTATGTATATAACGTATTTCACAGGAAAGTTTAAATGATAAGTCAAGCGGTACGCTTGCAGTTTAAAAATGTAAGTTATAATCCGAGTACGTAGCATGTATAAGTATTTTATTTGTGGTTTTTCTTCCCTATGCAGTGAAAACGGGGGTTAACCCAAATTTTGCCGTCGTTTAGTACAGAGACATACCTGTGAGAAACATAAACATTTTTATCTTTTAACCACGTGGGTTTACAAGTTAACACCTGTCTGACAGTGCGTGTGTCTTCATAAATAGACAGAGTACAACTCTCACTAACGGGTTTTATTAAAGACTAAATGTTTTATACTGGGCCTTTGAGCCAGATCAGATTTTCTGCACAAACTCTTTGTACAAATTTAGCCGTTGTGGCAAGAAACATATTAACGTCAGTAACATTCCGACGGAGTTTCGACTAGTGGTGTGGTGACCAAATATAGTCTTTTCCTGAAAGTAGACCCGATCTGACATTCCTCAATTCTAGAAACCTAAGCTATTGACACTGTGCTCGTTGTTAATGTTTCGTGCCTGGATAATTTTAATGTGACCTAAACAGACATCCGAAAAATAAGAACACCCAAGAAGTCGTTCCCGGAAGCAGAGAATTCATCCCGTCTTTTTGGAACTGGGTATTTCTTGGTCAAAGACTGCCCTTGACGAGTCTGTAGGTGAATGTCCTAAAAAAAATTGTATTACCAGAAGTGGCTATCTAAGCTGTGAGTATGAACATGGGCACGTGTGCTCGGCTGAATGAATAAAGTGAATGCAGGACGGAGTAATTTTTTTATTGTTGTAATTGGGCACCCATTTTGCTATCTTAACTTTCTGTATTCAAGTATTGCTAATCATATTTCCCTTAAAATAGAACAGAGATATCAAGTCTGTCCATACCTTAAGAAGGGGAAATAGTAGATCTAATCCTATGTATCCTTGTTTCCTTGGGGGCTATCACTTTCTTCCAACAGGACTGTGGGCATACCTAGAGGGATAAGATCTGACGGTGGGTCTATCATTTCTTGTAGCAATTCCTTGGTTTTTTTTATGACTATGTGTATATGCTTTGATGTAATTTCTATGTGTTGTGAAGAAATTTTAGATGATAATTAAAATTTCTCTTGGAATTAATCAGCGTGTTGGTCAGCTCGTTCTAGAATATTTATATAATCATTTGTTATAGTTTTCCCACGTCTGTACGTCTAACTGTCATCATATATGTGCGTGCACGTGAGTGGTTATATATATATAACCCCACGAAGAACTAAAAAGACCAATAATACGTACAAACCTTCTACAACCCGCAAATAAAAGCCTCATACCTACGCTGCTGAAAACACTTGCTATGGAAACCATCTGTCAGTACGATGAAGACATTATCCATGCCTATACAGACGGGTCAGCTTTCAAAGCAGTAATAAATGCTGGATACGGGGCCATAATCATCCCACCCAGTACTGAAGAACCCGTCAAAATTGCAGGTCCCTGTAGTATCTGGTGCACAAACTACGAAGCCGAAGTAGTCGCCATCCAGAAAACCCTAACTAGAATTTTTGAACTCTTTGAATCAGACGAAATGGAACCAAATGATGTTGTAGTGTTATCAGACTCGCAGGCTGCCCTCTTGGCAATAGGAAACTGGAAAACCAACTCAATCAGTACTATCCAGAAGGTTCAAGAAACATGCCACAAAATTATGAACTTGTACGGAACAGAAATATACATGCAATGGATACCTGGCCACATAAACATCACATTAAATGAAGTTGCTGATAGACTGGCAAAGAAGGGAGCAAAAATGCCACAGATTGATCACCCACTGAGTATGTTAACAGTTAAACAAATAGTCAAAAACAACTGTAAAGAAGTTTGGCTGAACACGTGGGCACAGGCTAAAACAGGAAGAAGACTCTTCATTCACGCCCAAAAACAGCCCCAAATAAGAATGATGNTATGAACGATATCGAACGAAGGTACCAAACCAAAATCTCCAGATTGAGAACAGGCCACTCTACACTATATATATATATATTTATATATATATATATATATAATATATATATATATATAAATATATACCAAAATATATATATATATATATATATATATATATATATATATATATATATATATATATATATATATATATATATATATATATATATATATATTATAATAATAATAATAATAAATTCCACTGATTAACTCAGCGGTGGGGGCTTAACGAGCTAGAATAAACCATTGCTAAATTCTTCATAAAAGTGCCGACAGATTATAGAATTAACGTGCTTAGCGACAGCAAGCATTGTTTTCGCTTATCTGAATATCTTATGAAGACTCCCATGTGATAGAAGCTTTACTACTCTTCTATCGACATTTCTGCCAAGAGTAATCCTGTGTAAAAATATACTCCATTGAAGCCTATAATAGATACTGTTGAGTTTTGGCCACTGTTGGACCACTACTGCAAAGCAGGGGAGGCAATACCGTTACAGTGTGTCAAATCTCTGACGCTCAGACCTTATGCTTCCACACATTGTCTAGTGCATAAGCTTTGCATGCAGGTCCCTTCCTTGGGACATTTTTAATCTTTCAAGTTTTGACCCGTATTGATTCAGCGGATGTCATAAAATAACTAAAACAATGTAAAATAAGGCGGAAATAGCTCCATTAAAGTAAGCGTGTTAAAGTAAGGAAAATAACGAAATGTGAATATCGACTGTTTTTCTTATTTAAATGGGCGGGGGTTGGATGGTGAAAGATGACGTGCCGATTAAATCAGTGTGTTCTTCAAAGAACTAGATCGACATGTATTTTGTTTTAAACACACCTTTAGTAATGACGAACTTTCTTACGAGCTTTACATTGTTTAAACCTATTAACGTATGTTTTGTTCAAAGTTGAATTTTACTGGGCAGAAATGACAACCGTTCCGAATAACCAGTTGTCTTCACTATGTAATAAGTCATATCGTTAACAACCTTATAGTTTTTGTGCAGTTGTATGACTATTTACTGATTTATAAATAACTGGCCATCCACTTTTGGTCTATGGAACATGTATTTGCTGTTCTTAGTGCATTTGTTAACAATATTAAAAGTGAGGTTCCCTATAACAAGTTTGTGTGCGGCTTTACTTGTTTATTACAGGCCCAAAGAACAGTTGGGCGACAGCAGCTGAGGTTTAAAGATGTGTGCAAGAGAGACATGAGGGCACTGGACATGAATCCAGTACTCTGGACGGATGAAACTGCCGATCGCACCATGCGGCGATGCTCTCTACGGCGTCACTTCAGATTTGAGAAATTCTCACGGCAAGCAGAAGAGGGAAGAAAACGCCGAAAGGAACACGAGGATAAAAAGCAGCTGAGGGCTGTCACCTTAGGGGCGCATTCTCATAGTTAGTTATGACTGAAAGGGCTGTTATTATTACTGCTGTGTTCTTTATAACACTTACTTACTTACTTATTCTTTCCTTACTTACTTAATCTTTCCTCTTCTACCTTGGGGTAGGGAGGTTTGCCATGGAGAGAGAAAGAGAGAAAGCGAGAGCGCCATGCTATCCTGTCGGCTATCTTACTCCTGACCTGGTTCCAACCTAGTCCTCGGTCCTTCAGGGATTGTCTAATGTTGTCCTCCCAGGAAACTATGGGTCGTCCTGGGGGTCTGAATCCCTGGCTCTTGGTTTTTTCCATATCTGTCTTGTTAGCGTAGCTGATCTTCTCCAATTCTGCAGACATGGCCAAACCATCGTATTTGGGACTGTTCCATGTGGGTCTTTATAATACCAATTTCTGTTCATTCACTAAATTTAGACAAGTGGAACTTTTATTGCATTGGAAAATATGTGGAGATCAAGAGAAATCAAGACGAACACAAAAATCAGAATCTTCAACTCAAATGTAAAGTTGGTCTGTGTATCACTCTGAAACGTAGAAAACAACCAGAAAGCTACAGACTTTCATAAATGGGTGCTTGCCAGAGTAGAAGAATTGAAATGGTGCAACAAGGTCACCAATGTGGAACTGATGACAAGAACCAGACAAGCCTATATCATTACAAGGCAGTCCTTGTTCTGGAATCGCCGGGTTAAGAATAACAAAGTATGGAAAAAAGAACTGGTCGCAGAAATGAACATGATGAGACATCACATGACAAGAGTTTGAGTTGATGTCACGAGATACGAGGGTTTGGCACATGTTTGCAGAAGGACTATTCTCCCTGGGGAGCTAGAGGTTAATTTTGATTGATTGACTGGGACCGAAGACGCAGCAAAAGAGATGAATGCAGACAGCAACTCATAGCTTGACTGCTTGCGTCAGGGTCAGCGAACCATGGCTGACCAAGACACTACTCCACCTCCAAGTGGTGGTCCTGGAAACGGGCTGCATCACTGCAGTCTAGCCGAGAGAGTAGGGATCGAAGAGGGAAGGCAAACCCGGTCCCAAAAAATGCCGTGCGGAAGTCGGATGTGTCGGACCGAAAGGCGCAAATATCGCAGCTACGCTGTAAACGGCAAAACAACGCAACCAACGTCCTTTTCAGGTCGAACGAGGAAGAAGAAGAAGAATGAATGATTGATTGATTAACCTTTAGGCGCATAAGTAGCATATATCTTTCACAAATTCATGCGAAACTTTCTTGTCCTGTGTCATGCGTTAAAGTCATTTACTTGTCTTCTGTATTTATTTTATGTTCGTGTCCAGTTCATTTCTTTGTGTATTTTTTTGTTCTTGCCCTTTTCTTCCGCTTTTACCATGGGGATTCCAACATGGACCGCCTTATAATACTAACAATATTTTCCACGATCTATGTCTTCTTCTGATCCTTGGTAATAATCAAAAAACCGTTTAATAACTTTACTTATACCATATAAATGATAGCTGACTAGCTTTCTTCGAGGTTTTGCGTAACTGACTATGTCATTAAAAGGTAAAGGATCCGGTTACACGCCCATTGAGGCATATTAGAAATATGGTGTTAGGCCCATATTTTCTTGACCGTCGGCAAACTAGGGGTGATGTGGTCAGCATAACGCCGGCCGCCTTAACCTTCACAGAGTTGCTCTGGTACCCAATTCATGAGGCTGGGAGCCGTTTGCGGTCTAAAAAAAAAAAAAATCCCACCTCAACTGGGGATCAAACCATGGACCACCGATCTAGTAAGCCAGTGCACTAACCTCTGCGTTACCACGGCTTCAACTGTGTCACTAAGCTATACATATTTAAATACATTTTCGGCAGCATGAAGTGATAGATCGTTGTCTTAGACTTGCGTGTTAATAAGCTAGTGCGAGCACAAAGAAATAATAGTAACAATAACAATAATAACAATGATGATGATGATAATAACAATAATAATAATAATACAATTGGAATCTGCGCTTAGAACACGTGAGAACAATATAAAAAACACCGGGAAAAAAATTCTTCTCTTATGTTCCTGAGTATCTGCGTGTTTTGCATTTTTCTTGTGTTTGTGTTTATAGAGCGAATAAACGATATGTTTCTATTTGTATCCGTTCTATTTATGGCTGCTGTAACATGTTTTGACACAGCGAACTTTCATATAATAACTGAAACAATGTAAAATAGGGTGGAAATAACTCCACTACAGTTTTTATAGAATGTGACATACATAATTTTGAGCGTCCAATCGGCAGAGTGGTTACAGCTATGGCCTCTCGTGGCAAAGGTACGGGTACGAAACACGGCAGCGTCATGCTCCAGACTGCCCAGCTGTAAATAGGTACTTGACTCTGCTCATGAGTTAGGGAAGTAAAAGGCAGCGAGAAATGGAACAGGTCATCGCCTCCTCTAGATGATAGACCTAGTACAGCGAAGTCTCTAACACTTCACTACCCTACATCAGTATCTGGTATGTGACTACTTTTTTATCTTTTATCAATTAGTTTTTTTTAATGCATTTCGCTTAGTTGTAACTTTCTTTGCTGTACTGCTTTTATCCGTTTGTCCTTGGCGAAGACCCTGCAGTCGTAACGTAAATCATTTCTATTCCCGTAAGGCGCAAATATCGCAGCTCCGCTGTAAACGGACACAACACAACCAACGCCCTTTTCAGGACGAACGCCATTAGCACGTACACCATCTATTTTCGCTCAACCCCACCTCAATTATGTTGAGTGAGCAGACATTAAAGAAACATGCTGATAGCATTACAAGGGAGTCCTTGTTCTGGAATCCCAAGGTTAAGGGAGGTAGAGAGAGACGAAAGAAGTCATGGAGAACAAATCTGGAGACACACATAATAGGGATGAAGAAGACATGGAGAGACGGTGGGCTTATGGCACGGGAAGGGAGACAAACATAACAGGGATGGAGAAGACATGGAGAGACCATAGACTTATGGCACGTGAAAGGGGAGACAAACATAATAATGATGGAGAAGACATGGAGAGACCGTGGACTTATGGCACGGGAAAGGGGAGACTACGAATAAGTTTGTTCAAGGTTCATGCTCCTTGGGGAGCTAAAGGGTGGTGATGATAAGTGAACAGACAAGAGAAAATATGAAATGTCTGCCTTTTCCTTGCTCTGTTTTTTCTATGTGTCTTTTTTTCTGCTTCGTTGTATCCCTCTCTACTTTTCCCTTCATCTATCAGACACATATACCCGCCGACTGAGAGTTAAGATATTGTTTCGTCAAGTTAAAACAGCATATTTTACGGGCTCACTTGTCACGCGCCTAGAAATCACAAGGGGACAAAAATAAAAAGGCCAAGCCTCTCAGGCAATGGCTTTTGCATCAGTGTCTTAGAATTTGAAACAGGCGCGTGCTGTCACAGAAAAGACTTAGAAGCTGCAACAGGCGCACGCCGTCACACCTATGGTTTCATAAAGTGAGACAGGCGCGTGCTGTCATGCCAAGGTCATATGAGCTGCAGCAGATGCGCTGTCATACCGAGTGTCATATAAGCGGAAACAAGCGCGCTGTCATGCGGTATCACGTGAGCTGAAACAAACACGTGCTCTCATACAAGCCTTTTACTTTAAAAGATAAAAGGGACATCTTATTTTCAGAGCTGAGGAATACTCGTGGAGTTTACATAGCTACCGGTCCTAGTCAGGGCAAGTCCTTTTTAGGGCTTCACCATGCTACCACATGCAGGGTGACAAAAAAACTCAATTCCTACTTGCAATTGTTATTTCGTAAGGAGCATGGACCCACCACTGTAGTTGGCCTCTTTGAGGACGCCTACGCTAAAGTATAAATTATTAAAAGTAGTTTATGTAGTAGTATGGATGAGGTTGCCAACCCCATTCACAACCTCTTATCAGTTGCCTTGAACGACATACCTTAGGGTTTATATTCCTATTCTTTCTGAATCTCATCTGAAACCCCAGGACACTACATGTGGCAGAATATAGTTAAATAGAAGGATTAAGTGGTTGACCAACTGCTCACTAAGGCATGTCGTACAAGGCAAATTTTATCAGTTTGTACCTGGGGCCGGCAGCCTCATCAATTAAAATTAATTGCTACATAAAGTAACGCTGCTATAACACATTCATGTTATTTTATGCAAGCTTCCTGAAAAAAGGGGGGGGGGGGGGGGTTCGGAGTGCCTAAGAGGTATGGCATCCGCCTTTAATTCTAAAGGTACCGGGTTCGGTTCCTAGTACAGGGAATATTCTTGATGGGAATTTTTTTCAGAACCATTGGTTCCTAATAATGTCATACTCCTCCCTATCTCCTGGTTAATGAGATCGGATAAGGGCGAAAAAGTAGGAGGTCTCGTGTGGAAGTTGCTCACGTTAAAAATCCCTCGACAGTTGGAAATCGTAAAGAGTTGGCCTTACGGTCGCTGCCCTGGCAAAATTTGCACAAATTAGGACAACATACCCACTACAAAAATATTTATAGAATGAGTGATTCATGCATACACACACTGGGATCTTCGCTGGTGCTACGGAGTATGTGCACTGTGCTGATATCTTCCTTGTGTAATCTAAGGGAGGAGATGGGAGCACTGATGGAATTGTCCGTGTGCCATGAAGATGGTCCTTACAACCAAATTCCTGCACGGGAATCTGCTGCAGTGGTGCTTCATGCTTCATAAGAAGAAAAGGAAATAAGAGGAAGCAGAAGAAGAAGAAGTAAGAAGAAAACGAAGAAGAAGAAAAAGAAGAAGAATTAAAGCGGTATAATAAGATCACCAATGTGGAACTGATGACAAGTACCAATAAATGTGATGGGAACAAGATGTAAAGAATGAATGCTAGCATTGAATATGCCTCACACTGTGGAGACCTGCTGATAGCATTACACTGTAGTCTTCGCTTTGAATCCACAAAGTAAGAGAAAAATTAGGTCAACCTAAACACGCATGCAGATTGGGAATCGTAGACATAAAAGGGATAAAGAAAACATGAGAAGAATTTGATGGATGGCACTGATAAGATGGCGGTTAATGATTAAGTTAAACACTTGTGCTTCAATGGGAGCTAGAAGGGTCAAGGTGTTTTTTGACAAGAATTAGATACTATCTGGACCTATTATTGTGTAGAATAGAAGGATTCAAGTCGTATGACAAAGCGACTAATGTGGAACTGACGACAAGAACCAGACAAGAGCCAGACAAGAACCAGACAAGAACCAGACAAGAACCAGACAAGCACCAATGGAACAAGAAATCTGAAGAAGACGTTGGAGATAGATAGGACACAGATTGAGGAGACATGTTGATAGCATTACCAGGCAGTCCTTGTTCTGTAATCCCCAGAGTAAGAGAGATAGAGGAATACGTGGACACGACAAGATCAGCTTGAACTTGTGACACGAGGTAAGAAGACATGGAAAGACCTTGAACTTGTGACACGAGGCAAGAAGACATGGAACGACCTTGAACTTGTGACACGAGGTAAGAAGACATGGAACGACCTTGAACTTGTGACACGAGGTAAGAAGACATAGAAAGACCTTGAACTGATGACACGTGACAAGACATGGAAAGACACTTGAACTGATTTAAGATTTGACATTACAGCAAAGTTTGCTGAAGGCCTGTGCTCCTTGTGGACAACACAATTGATAAACAGTACATGAACTGGAGACAGGAAGGTGCGGAGATGCAGATTAAATCAACAGACAATCAAGATACTCTTCTGTCCAGTTTCATTCGGGAAACGGATTTAACTCATCATTTTCTTTAAAATAACCTTAAAATGTAAGTTTTTGATTGTTTCTTCAAGACAAAATTTTAATTTAAAGTATTGCAGACTTATTATTATGGATCAAAATGATAAGATGGCTGCAATTAAAAACCTGTCAATTTTGACGGGTTGTTGCTAGTTATTATTGATTTTATTATTATTGCGTTTTGTGTGTCAACTGATTCAGTTCCATCTCTGTAGAGATGAAAAGACCTGCCAAATAAGAAAGACAATCTTTTTCTGTAAAACACCAGCACAAAGTTGAAACGTTTAAATTTCAGGTTTTTACCTTGCACGTGCTAAATGAAAATTCATTCAACCTGAGAAGTTTATTGACGCAGCTTCAAGGAAGTTGTGGTTTTATCATAAGAACCAAATACAAGTGAGCGCCAACGAGACATTCATGTTGAAAACTACAGTTCCAAAACCCTTAATAAACTCGTAAATTAATATTTAACCATCTGGGAGATTCAGGTGTTGTCAGCCTACATAATTACTTCACTTTTCATGTATTCTTCCACTGATTCCGCTCGTGACGTATGTATGTATGTATGTTTTGGTGACGTATTTCATTTATGCCTTATGACGACGCAAACGCCCATTTGGAAGACGGTTAGAGCGCTTACTTCTCGATGCAAAGTTACTGGGTTCAAAACCTGGTAAATCACTCCCAAATGTTCTTCTTCTTCCGTCCTTAGCCAACGACCGGCAAAGCAGTCAGTGGCCATTACGCCTAGTGGCGTCTAAGGGCAACAGCGAATAGATTTTCTCTGCCGTTGTTCCCATCACGCCTAATGGGTCTTTAGGGCAACGACAAATCAATCCGTTTGCTGTTGTTTCCGTAATCAAAGTGACTGGCAAACGGGTGATCAGCCCGTTGGGACTCCCAAATGTACTCATCTGTAAATGAGTACCTCATTAATTTATCATATCTTTCACACAAAAAGTGTGTGTCTGTGTGAGAGAGAGAAAAAACGAAATGACTAAATAATTTTTTTAAGGATAACTTACTACTTACTTTTATTCTGCAGTAGAATCTCTGGAATATTTCTTTTTAAATTACATTTAATAAAAATAAAGTATGCTTTGCCAATTTAAACAAATAAGCAACTCTTGTAAGAAAATTTATCATTACTAGGCATGTATTTAAAACTAAAATACCTGTTGAACTAACTAACCAAAGATACACATTAATTTAGTTAACCTTTTACTAATTATTATCTGAAGACGTCCCCTTTAAATACAAATCTTTATCAATATTCGCTGTTAATTATTTCCCTTACTTCAACATCCTTATTTCAGGGACGTTATTTCCTATACACTTTATATTCTGTTCATTATTAGATAAAATATTAGATAATATTAACACTCCACAAGAGTAACACCACACATTATGTCAGCATTTCAAAAGAGTTGAGATACAGAGGATCCCATCCCACTGCAACATCCCTAGAAATGAAGAGGGTGACATTCTGGCAAAGAAAGGTGGAAATCTACCTCAACTTGATACAAATATAATTTGCGAAGAGGCGAATGAGTCTTATTAAGAGCAGATCCAGGAGCAAGTGGGAAACAGAGCATCCAGGCCAACAAAAAACGATGCATATAGCCAGTTTAGTAGAAGTGAACAAGTGGTAATCTTCAGACTTCACACAGGCCACAGCAGATTGGGACACCGTCTATTCAACAAGTTAAAGAAATGAACTGCCAATGAGTGTAACTGTGACACCAATAAAAAGATTGCTGAACATTTGCTTCAAAGGTGCCCAACATATGAGGAACAGACAACGCACATATGGCCACCGCCAATACTAAACCTGGAAAAAGTCTTCGGAGATGCCAACTGTCTCACTGTTTTCTTTTAACATATTCAATTTGACGTATGAGAGTGTACGAAGAAGAAGAAAATAAAATTCGCTGGATCTATGCCGGTAAAGTCTTGAAAGATTAAAATGTCCCAAGGCAGAGAGGGAGGAAGGGAGAGAGAGAGAGAGAGAGAGAGAGAGAGAGAGAGAGAGAGAGGTGCATTCGAAGTTTCAGCTCTTTTAGACGAGTGATGGCCACTGATTGCTTTTTCAGTCAGCAACCAAGGACCAAAGAAGAAGAAAACGAAGGAAAAAGACGAGTGGAACATAAGAGTTTAATGAGCGTCAAAGATTTGAAACGCAACAAACAAACAAAAATACATGGCGCTGATTCTCTTGGTTTTATAACCTTGGTTATTAAAAAGAATCGAAGACAAAAACAATAGCGTTAAAGCTGACACGCTCTAGTATACCGCATGAGTAACTCTGCTTACACACGAGTTGACTTCTATTTTTCTGATGTAATTGTTCATAGATTGACATTGTATGCCACTCACCCGTGTAGTGTTGCCGGTACGAAAAAGCTCTGAAGCTGAACACGCCATGTTTGTCTAGATGTTTTTCTGATAACTGAAGCGTTTGTTGAGACAACACATTAGAGAAAACTCGTCCACACACAAAGTAAATGTAGTTTTGGTTGAAATGAATATCTGCCTAGATACCCGAGACTGGCAGTTATACATATCATCCTCATAATCATCATCATTGTAATCATCTCAGGCTTTTTGATTCTCGTGAAGCACGAAACCCACTCCTACACACGACCCCCAAAGGGAAGCTTACAGCAAAGGACATGCTCGTGCAGTTCTTGGTTTCTGTAGGAATTCGTTTTACAAAATGAGGTTGCAAGCTGGATGTACAACCTCACATTATTCGCCTCTTACGACATGCATAACTTAGTAGTAGTCCTATTCTATCTTTGTCTTCTCGGACATCCCTGGATCTACACGGAAGTTAAGTAAAAGCTAATCTTTCACACGAGTAAGTAATACGCCAAAACATGACGGGAAGATAATTATGGTGTGCCCTGCCTGCTTACATTGTCGTACATTTTTTAGAAAGGTATAGAGATTTATTTGGTCCCGTCTGAGTAGAGCAGAAGGTGGGGTATATGAGAAAGAAAAGGTGTTAGAACTGATTCCACGAGTGAAATAGATTAAGGTGAAGGTCCGTCTCTGGAATGAGTGGTTTCTCTAGTCCAGAATATCTATATGACTATCTTTAGAAGAAGACGATCTGTCACACTTCCCTATAATGTTAATTATAAGTTATCTACACACACACACACAGTTATGTGACAACAAGACACACAAACGTGAAAAAACTATGGTAAAGGGATATGGGTCTGATTAACACGCTAAATTAAGTTTTTGTTTGGTTTATTATCACTTAAACTTTACAACATCATCATCATCTCAACCCGTTACCCGTCATGGGTCGTAGGGGTGCCATGGTGGAATCATCAGCAGGGTCCTCCACTGCTCTCTATCCTCAGCAATGCTTACAAATGTGGAAAAATCGTGTACTGCCTATTCTTTGATGTTATCAGTCCAGGATTTTCTTTGCCTTCCTCTTCTCCGTTTACCTTCGACTATTCTCTGGAGGATCGTTTTCGAAAGGGAGTCATGACGAGTTACATGCCCAAACCAGGCAAGCTTTCGACGTTTTACGACTGACAAAGTGGTTCTTGGTGGCCTGCATAGGTGTTTATTTTCTCTCTAACATAGACATTTGTTTTGTGCTCTTTATAGCAAATGTGCAAAATTCTTCTATAACATTTATACTCGAAAGCCGGAATCCTTCGCTCCGTATCTGCAGTGAGTGTTCAGCCCTCACACCCATACAAGAGAATAGATAATACAAGTGATTTGTATAATTTGATCTTCACAGGAAAACTGATGTTACTTTTCCAGATCACATTCAGCCTTGTCATGGCAGCTGAGGCCATCTCAAGTCTTGTCTTGATTTCTATACTTGATCTTCCATCACTACATATAGTGGACCCGAGATATTTAAAGGTGTTAACTTCTTCTAACGTTTTCCCATTTAACGTAATGTTGGTTGGAACATGTTTCTTATGGCTATTCACCAATATCTTGCTTTTTTCTATATTAATTTCCATCCCATACGTTCTTGTTACTTTCTCCAGTCTAGAGGTAAAGTCTTGAAGTTCTGATTCTGTTCCAGCTATAAGATCAATATCATCAGCAAAACGTAGATTGCAAAGAGGTCGGCCTCCAATCGATATGGTTGTTTTATAATCGTAGAGAGCCTGCTGCATAATATGTTCTAGATATATATTAAAGAGCACTGGGGACATGATACATCCCTGGCGAACTCCTACAGTTGTATAGCTTGCAGAAACAGCACTGCTTGCATCCTTGTATAGTGCTTCAATGATATCTATGATGTTGGTATCAAAATTGAATTTTCTCATTATTTGCCATAAGCCTTCATGCGAGACTCGATCGAAGGCTTTTGTGAAATCGATGAAGTTATGGTATAAATCGTGTTGATGCTGGAGATGTTTTTCGATCAGCAATCTAATATTGAAGATTTGTTCTGAGGTACTTCTTTCTGGTCTAAAGCCAGCCTGTTCCTCGGATAAGATTTCTTCTGATTTCTGTTTTATTCTGTTCAAAAGTATCCTTAACATCACTTTACTTGGATGACTAATAAGGCTAATGGTTCTGTAGTTCTTGCACATTTTTAGATTTCCTTTCGTTGGAAGCGGTATTACTAATGACTGCGTCCACTCTTTTGGCCATTTTTTTTTGTACTCCATATCTTCTGGCAAATTGTTGTCATGATTTTTACTATATCTGGTCCTCCCTATTTCAAGAGCTATGCTGGGATATTATCCACACACGGTGACTTCCCTCCTTTCCTCGAACATATAGCTTCTTCCACTACTTCCCGTAATATTGCTGCATTTCCGAGTTCCCTGTTTTCGCACTTAATGTTGTTTAATATGTTATAGTCAGTGTCGAGTTTACAGTTATATAATTCTTTACAATATTCTGTCCACCTTCTCATTACAGCTGTTTTTTCATTGAGCAGAGCCCCATTGCTATCTTCTATGACAGTTACCCTGGGCTGTTGGGGTTTTGATAGTCTTCTTAATGTGTCAAAAGCTGCCTTGCTGTTACCTTTTAATAGCCCCGTATTAATGGACTCACATTGATCAGCTACCCATTTTTCTGTGGTCTTTTCTTTTTACAACATCAAACATCTACAAATCAATATATTCATGTTTACAGACATAGGAAAATAACCTCATAAGTGCACTCCCCTCTGTTTAGAGACGATCCCACAAGAAGTTAATACCCCAAAAGGTCAAAGATTAACACTAGGGTATAGAATAGACAGTATAGTAAAGAACAAAGTTTCTACTTAAACTATCCAGTAAAAATAATCAGGTTAGCGAACTAAAAAAAAAGAAGTGGGTACAATGATTGTAACAAAGGAAAATATTTCTCTCTCTCTCTCTCTGTCTTTCACTCTGTCATTATGCGGCCACAAACACACTTGCTTACCCAATACTTGGTGTAGGTATCCCTTGGAAAAACAAAACAATAGTATGAACCTATAGTGTCAGGTGGGTTGCCCAAATGTAGCCCCAGACCAGCCTTGGTATTTAATAATAATTTCAAGGTAGTCGCCAAAATGGGTGAGTTAAATTTTCCTGGATGAGTCCTGTATAACCGCATATACTTATTGAAGCAAGACGTTCTCGGGACGTTCACAGTTATAAAGAAAAAGAGACAAATAGTTCCTGTATTGTCTAGCCTCTAGGTGCTACGACTGTTACGTTATAAAAAAAAACTGACGATGATAAATCCTCTCGACTTTCTCTGGGATGAGTGCTGATTATGAAAACCGCGTTATCTCCTGGATAAAATTCACTTGGGAAAAACGACTGTCAGTAGTCAGGAAAAATGTTGTGTTTATTGCCGCAGCGGGCTGATAAATTGAATAAAACAATCGGGATAAGTGTAAGTCCAGTTAGCTCAAGTTACAGTTAATATGCCTTCAGTAACTGAGAAAGGGCCCACAATTAGAGAAAACACGCTGGCCGCTGGTTTTGACCAAGCCTATTTTAGGAAGAAAACAAAACGTTTAACCAAAATGACAATCCTATGCTATCACGCGTAAAGTGTGATCTCTTATCCTCTCCGTCCTCTAATTAAATTAAAAGGCACACGGTATTTTAAGCTTATACTATCGCGCTTCGCTTAGCAAGTACGGATTTGGGTTTTAGGCATGCAGCCGTCTCCGTCCGACCCGGTAAAACACTCAGCGCACGATGTCAGTTATAATTTAATTATGACAACGCCCTTAACAAATATCGCCTGTCATTACCAGCAAGTTGATTGTTAGCGTCTATCGTTTTTAACACATGATATAAACACTAGTCATTAAAAAAAATTTACACACAAAGAAATATAATGCGTATACTACTCTGTCACTTTATCCGTCACTCTTAACATTATACTTAAGTCAGCTAAAAATTGTTGATGGATTTTACATTACTGAACCACTGGTAAGAGAATATCTGCGCGTTTACTATTTCGCTAGTCTTAACGCTCGGGAATAGCAGTGATTAAAATGACAAAACTTTTAACACATTTAATACTTAAGCACAACTTAAATTATTACCACAATCAGAAACTTTAATCCCCACGAGACAATTTAACACATTTTGCGAATAAAATGGTTCCTAGTCTGGCGTGATTTAATTTATCCAAAATTTCTGAGAGACTGATAACTGACTAGGAGAGAAGGCAGAATATATACAGATTTTTGTAATTATCTCTAAAGGATGCGATACTTCACATCTTCTGGGTTGCGAGGAATTCAGAAATCTAAGTTTCCCGAGATGAAAGGTTTTGCTATTCGCTCTACTGGCGTTTGCCGACGAACATCATACGACGTGAGTCGTACGAACGGGCCGTCTTAGTTTGTCTCCCCATGCCGTATCAAATACTAAAGTCCCCCTGAAAATGTAAATATCAAAGGTACGGGAATAATATTATCGCCCTTGATTCTTCAAACAAACCGTTTATTTCTACGCGCATCTGTCTAATTGCCGATAATTGGCAAATCAGCTAGCGTGAGAACTCGGGTAAGCAAACGTGATTCGCTCCCCTGTTATCTGGCATGTTGTGAAAGTAGGTAACCAACTCGTTAGCGCAAGAAAGACAGGAAAAATAGGCGTGGCTACAAATTATGAGACAGACAAACAACGAAATTGCGTGGTTTTTTCGTAGCAACGTTAAAACACTAATTGAGGAAGCCAGGTGGTCGGATTTCTGAGGATATATTTACATTTCCACGTCACATACATGTCCTCATGATGTGACGTATTCTCCTGTGGCAATTTAATTCTTTTTCGTTTCATCTTCATTGGATTTTTATGGTCAAACTTATCATGATTTATGGTCAACACACCAGGAAACAAATTTAAAGGCCTGCGTTTTCTTTTAACGGGTGTTCAATCTAGCGTAACGGTGCAACACGTGCATTTTCTGTATTCTTTCCCCCCATCCCTCCCCCAATGGCTGGAATTCTTTCATTCTTCCTTACAGGAAGTTACTGAGACAAATAGTATATAGGAGATATATCCTCTACCCACTAGTGTTACAACAAGCTAGGAAGGTGCAGGTAGGAGATCTGAACTGATGACATCATCCGTGGGTAGCCTCGTTCTGACGCTTGCAAAAAAGTGTGCTATCTTATTTTATTTCATTTGAAAGATGCAAGAACAACTGTGAAACATTGATCATCACTCTTTTGTTTTGTTTTGTTGTGCAGATAGATAAATTTGACAACTTAAAGATTCGTTTATTTCTAGATTCTGCGTGTTAAATTACAGGTCCGGAAAATTTTTTTTTTTTTTTGGTTATGAATTTTAACCCATTTAAGATTCCTTGTCAAAAGCACAACTACTTTTTCCCATTCATTTGTGTTATTAAGCGTCTCACCATTCCTCTGTTTCCAGTATTAAGAGATCCAACTTCACGCCGTCTGCTCACCTTTTTTCACGGTCGATTTCGTCGTCAGGCAAGCTTCCATCCAGCTGATTTGTGTACACAATGTGTATGTCTCTTTAGTTTTTCTGTGAGAGAGCTGAGGCCCTCTAAAGCGTGTTTGCTCTAATTACAGCGTTTATTTTATACCAGCTAGCTTTTACCAGTCAGTACAATGAAGAGGAAAGACGTAACGTCAAAGTCTTAACACTTCTTCATCTGCAGCTACGGAGTTCTGCACTGTGCTGAGATCCTCCTTGTGCGATCTAAGATAAGAGATTGGAACACTTAAGGAGTTGTCCATGTGCAATGAAGATAGTCCTTAACACCAAACCAAACCAATCATCTGCAGCACGTTAAAAGACTGACATCTTCTTTTAAACTCATTTCGTTGAGTCTGAACTAAGTTACTTTCAGTACTTGTAAAGTTTTGAAAAAAGAACTGGTATATGGGAAGGCCAACTACTGAATGAAAAAAATTGCCTAGAAAAATCACAAACAGCCAATAAAAGCTGGGGTTGATTGCCACGTCCTGTAAAGGATAAGCAACTAACTTTATATGGGAAGGAGTCATGAGGTCCGCTATTTTGTCCGAGTGGCATTTAACCGGATGCATAACCGCATACTTGGCAACTCGTTGACACTTTTTTAGGAGTTTTTTTTTTTTTTTTTAATGAAAGAAAAATATTCCGTTCAACCTCTAATAGATTACAACTAGGATATTGTCACGGATTGCCTCCCCTCCTTTGCAGTAGTGGTCCAACAGTGGCCAAAACTGAAGAGTATCTAAAGTGGGTCGTCAAAGGTGTCTACCTTCGCACAATATTACTCTTGGCAGAGATGTAGATATAATGGTAATGACGCTTCTATCTCAAGGTAGTGTTCACAAGATAATTCAAAAGTCAAGAACAATGCTGCACAGGGCCGAGCAATTGTTAACTTATATCTGTCCGTCGCCTTTTGTGAAGAATTAAGCAATGGTTATAACCCGTACAAGCCCCCAGCTGGTGTAAATCCAGCGAAATTCCCTTTTACTAGAAGTAGCTCTATAGATGTAAATAAATGTCTATATATATATATATATATATATATATATATATATATATATAAATATATATATATATATATATATATAATATATATATATATATATATATATATATATATATATATATATATATATATATATATATATATATATATATATATATATAAAGAGTCTTGCCCATACGTTGCTTTCACACTTATAATAACTGAATCAACTAAGATTGTTATGTTTTAAAATAACATGTAACACATTTAATAATCACTTAGTTTTAACATGTTAAAATAAAAAGAGAATAATGGTAAATTTTAGATGAAAATAAAATTTCTCGTCATTGAGATTTTGTTTGAGTATTTAAATTGAAAATTAATGTTAAATTTAAATGTCCGTTTGCTGGTGCCTGTTAGTTAACACTTAGCTTGTATGAGCAAGTCTTGCAGCCTTGGTTTTTGTCGATTCTATTGTGATGATGACATTTCAAAAGTCTGGTAGCTTCGTTCCTCAAGCGGTCTGATAGCTTAGTACCACGATCATTTAGACAAAATAAAAACAAATGCCTCTGCTAAGTACATTTGTGGGCTGCAAATTAACAGGTGCATTGTCTGGCTGTGCACCCACAAATGTTATTATCTCTGAATAATTATTCTTTTGAGTATACACAGCGTAACTCAGGGAAGATGATTAGAAATCACCAATATTCTTCTGGGTATTAAATTGGGAAAATATGTGCTTGGACAGCGCGAAAAGCAATGATTTGCCTGAATTACAAGTAACAAGGTACATATATCTCACAAAATGATATGATACACTTGATGCACACGTGATATAATCATCACTCATCTCTGCTCCAGTCGGAGTCTGGGGTCACCTCTGCTGTCGGTTCTCTGTACGACAAGATAGAAGAAATCAGCAGCGCTTGCTGGAGTGGGTTATGAATATACTATTTTCATATGTTGAGGTTGCCAGCCTCATATATATATATATATATATATATATATATATATATATATATATATATATATATATATATATATTATATATATATATATATATATATATATATAACCACTTAGCAAGAAAAACATGTCAAATTCACATTTGTAAAATAAATGTTTACACTTACCCAAAGTACTTTTGGGAACACAATCTCCTCTCACAGTTTAGAATTGACACAGCACTTTATTAGATGCTTCTAATCACTTGGTCTGGGAAATGATAGTAGTCCTCTTATGACGGGTGTTCTACGAATCACTTGGCCTGGGAAACTTTAGTAATCTTCTTATGACAGGTGATCTGATTCCTTAGGTATCAAGACTTCGTATTTAAAATGCGGGTTTACTTTTAAGTTTCAGAGTTGCCCAAATACTGTCCTGGTCCCTTAAGTTTCCAGTCTTTGTATTTATAAATGCGGGTTTACTTGTAATTTTAAAGTTGCCCAAATACTTCCGATCTGTCACTTATAATATAGGAATTCTTAGTCCAATCCTTCTTTCTCTGGCTTTTGGGAGTTGCTAATTTGACGTTGCGATGCAGTCTGATTTGTGACTCCGATTTTCGCTAAAGTATATTTACATTCCTCTGTTCAAATCCCAGATTGTTCTTCCATTAATTTTCCAATGAAAACCATTGTGTATCCCGTCTTCTCAAATCAATCCACTTAAAATCACATTGCACGGAGACACATGAAAATGCAGACATAGGCCTAACCCCAACCCTTCAGCTCCGTCCCAGTGCCACCACCAACCCCCACGAACCCTAACCGGTACCCATCCACCCAATTTCCCCCCCCCCCCCCCAATGCCATCAAAATTCTGCAACAATATACCTTCGCTTCTACACCTCGTACGTAACCGTATAAACGCCGTAATTATACACATTATATACAATGGATCCCATCTCATTGTAACATCACCGACAATAAAGGGGCTGACAGATTGGCAAAGGCTGATGGAAATCTACCTCAGTCTGATGCAAGCCAAAATTTCGAGGAGGGAAAGAGTTTTATCAGAATCAGATACAGAAACAAATGAGATGTAGAGCATCCAGGTCACACACAAAATGATGCTTACTACCAGCTCAACAAAAGAGAGCAAGTGGTAATCTTCAGACTCCGCACTGACCACAACAGATTGAGATACCATCTCTTCAACAAGCTAAAGATAGGAACTATCGATCATTGTAACTGGGGCACTGATAAAATGACTGCTGAACATCTGTTTCAACGTTCCCTAACATCTACGGAACAGAGAAAGCGCATATGGCCGACACCAGCAGTATCATTCGTGAAAAAGCTCTACGAAGATTCAAATAGCCTCAAACTGACTACTGCTTTCTTTGAAAACATTCAAGTAGACGTCTGTGAGTGTACGGAGACGAAAAAGAAAGAAGATATACTATATGCGTAATCATACCCACTCGCTCAGAATAGACTGAAATGGCGGCTGCCAGTTCACTGTCCTTCCCATTGGCCAAATAATTTTTACCTACTGTCGTTTTTTTTCAATGGAATTATTTATATCGAATCAGGTACAGTAAAAACAAGTTTTACGCTAAAAACTTTTATTTTAAAATGCACAACAAAAATGGAAAAGTTCCTTTCTCAGCAATAATCTTTAAAAATTCCAAGACTTTTTCTGCTTCAATTTTTCTTTGGCGGGTCAAGGGAAATGTCAGACGAAGTTGTTCAAATTTTGATAGTTTAAAATGTACCATGACAGAAGGTAGGGTGCAACATTTGAGCTACCTAGTTCATCTGAAACCTAGTGAACCAGGGGCTCAAAGATTGTAAACATCCGAACTTCTGTCGTATCAAAATAGATTTAACAATTGTAATTTTAAAACTCCTCATTTTCTAGGGAGATAAACCTCATTCTTTTTGTTACATAATTATTGGGTCGATCTTTTCCTCTACGGCAGTATTTAGTTACTTTTTTGTGTACTAAATCACTCGCAATTTCCGTGGTCGGCACATTTTTTTTCTCTGCTATCAAGCATCTTCTTTGATCCTTAGCCGCCGACCGTCAAAGCAGTCAGTGGCCATCACGCCTAGTGGCGTCTTGTAGGGCAACAACAAATTGATTCCACTTTGCTCGGTCTGCTACCATCCTTCGTACAGTGCCCCAACTCTGGTTCATTCTTTGCATCTCAGCCTCCACAGTCCTCCGCAAGGTTGTTTTTGGTCGGCCTCTCTTTCGTTCTCCTTCAGGGGTCCAAAGCATAGCTGTTCTTGTGGTGGCATCGGGGTCTGTTCTGAGGACATGGCCAACCCAGCTCCAGCTTCTGCCAGCTATGATGGAGTGCATGTCCTCTTGCTTGCTCCGAGTAAGCAGATCTTGGTTGGTGATGATATTCGGCCAAAAGATTCGGTGAATTTTTCTTAGGCATGTTGTGTGAAAAGAGGACAATTTCGACATTTCCTTCTCTGTAACTCTCCAGCATTCTGCACCATAGAGAAGTACAGAAAGCACACAACTCTGATATAATCTTAATTTTGTGCTTGTGCTGTATGCTATCAAGCATATAGGAGCTATTTCTTTATCAATTTACACTCCCTTCGGTGATAATTCGTCTCGTCTGTTTACCTGATCATCCCTGCTGAGAGAGAAGATAGGTGCTGCAATATTGACCGACAGTCATGTTGGTAAAATTCTCGTGTACCAAACCTTGGCACGCGATTAACACCCGCCAGATTTAGCACGATTTCACTAATTTACTGTCGTGCAGAGTCACATCCAGAGCCACAAGTTTGCACAAGGACGATAATTATCAGTCGGACACACCTGAGCTGGAAATGTTTGTAATATGGGCACATGTAAGGAAGTTATCTGAAAACATTTGTAGTGAAATTGACAGAGCTACAACGGTAAAATACAATTTAAGATAAAAACTTAATGCGTAGCTGCAATAGTACATGATAGACCGCGGTCAACACCCTCCATAAAAAAACTTGCTAGACAGGAGGGGAACTGGAGATCAACAAGGAAAAATATGACTGGTAAAGATTGCGTTGGAGTGGAAACTGACTGAGATACTACGGTATAATACCTCCAAAGATAACATTTTTAAGGATAAAATACTTAATGCGTAGGCTGCGAAGTAGTACATCGCCTAGACGCGGGTCATCACCCTCCATAAAAATTGGACTTGCTAGACAGGGGGGAACGGAGGATCAAAAAAGGAAAAAATATGACTGGGAAAGATTGCGTGAGGACTAGGATAGGCTAAGGAGACGCAATTGGGGCGGGGGGGGGGGGGGTGGGGTGGGGGGGGGGGTTCCGGACGGAGAAAAGTCACGTTTCCCAAGTTGACATAAAAAGTAAGCAACTCGACAGAAGGGACCATAGATATGTTACGCCACAGTCATTTATTGGACGCTTTGCGCGATACCAAGCCCTTGATTTGAATTCAGCGGCTAAACGCAGATGTTAGGAATATTACAAAAATTAAAAAGTACTTTTTTCTTAATATTAATGTTAGGAATATAAAAATTAGCTGGCCGGATGGCCTATTCTGAGCAGTGAACTAATATGTTCTTAATTTTACAGACGGATAGATAATATTGAAGATAATGACAAAAGACAGTGTTGTTCACATCATCGACAGACTGTATTGAATCTAAAAGTGTCGCTAATTGCACAAAAAAACACGACCTTGGGACGCAGGTGTTCAAATTTACTTAGTATGGAGGAGAGGGTTTTTGGGTGGTAGCTGTGTCTAAATATAACTTTTAACGACAAAATTTTGGAGGGGAGAGAAAGGTTGGTTCAAAAATCAAGTACATTTTGTAGAAACACAAGTAGAGACGGACAGACTAACAGATAAACATCCATACTTGACTGAAGCATGACTGAAATGACTTTAGTGTAGGAAATTTGAAATTCAAATAAACCTAGGTAGTGATTGGCCACAGACAATCATATCATTAGCGCTCAGACGCGAAAGTGGGGCCATTCTTCAATAGTTGTTCAGTGATAGACACAGATTTTAAAGTGTGGTGATTTCCATATGAAAGAAAGTGAAATAAATTTAGGGACGCCATACTATAGCCAGCAGCTCAGCTGAGTTTTGCTAGCAATTCTGTGTTATTTATTCATAATCTGGTAAGATTGAAATTATTTCTTTATATATTTTGAATATTGTTTCATGTTCGAGTGATTTGATACTGCCATATCGAAATCTAGCCTTACAAACAAGTAGGGATTTGCTCTAGACCCCCCGCCCAAGTCAGGGTCTAGGGACCAACAATGTACATAAACTCCAGCAAGGGTTAGGCAAGACAGATCAAGTGTTGAGAATAATGAAACATATTACCTATCCTCTTTTAGGGCAGAAAACTAATAAATATTTTTCAGAATCTATCGTCTGGGAGGATCTATCTGATGTAAAACCACCATGGTAAATGTGCTGTTTGGTCAGAGAGATCTGACCTGTCTGTATGATGTGGTTGTTGTGTCAGTGTTGTGTCCAGACGTGGGTAGAGAATAGATTTTGACACATGGCCCATACTTTGATTGCAGAGCTGTGAGTTTCTGTTGTCAACCAAGCAGTGTCTATTCAGTTGGTGACTTACTCGAGTGTATCTGTGCAGTACTTGTGACAGAGACCACCATTATTGCCCGCCAGCACGGAGAGGTGGGACCACCTGATTTCAGCACCAGAGCTACAACTACAAGATGAGTGAGCCTCTGGTCTGCTGGACATTCACCAACGCCGTTTAGTTACTAATACCCCATAAAAATTCCCACCATTTTCTGGACACTGTGTAGTCAATATAGACAGGTGTGATGAGGCCACCCCAACAGCACAAACAGTAACTATCCTCCCAAGTAGATGACTACTAGAACATTTTAATAAAACTAACTAGTATAGTACATATATATGTACACTATTGCATTTATGATATAATATTCCATGAATTTCTTTCATAATCTCTAAATCCTTTTAAGTTCTGGTCAACCTAAAAAATTGATCCAGAACAAAATAAATGTAATATAATTCTATCAAAAAATGTTACACACGTTAGTTAGTTCAGTGTATTTTAACATTTATTAATATTATTAGTCTTGTTAAATATCTGTGGGTATATCTATAACCTATTACACCACACTACATATCATAACCCTAGACACTTTACGTAGCCACATTCATTAAAAAAAAATTAAGTGTGAGGTCGTAGTGGTAGCAATAAAGGCCTTCTGACAATTCACAACTACATTTTATCTCAGGAGCCTTCACAGCTGGCCTCATACAATTACATTTAGTAATATCACCATCATACAATACCATCAAACACCACTACATAAATTGGGGTCTTGTCCAGGGATAATTAGCCCAACAGTAATATTAGGATCTCCTGGTGGGAGAAATAAAAGTAGGGAAATAAATTGTAAAATTCCCTTTAAAATTAAAAGTGTCCCTGTAGATAAAAGTTGGTGAATCTTCACAGCCAGTAATAATTAATTAGTTAACTGGTTAGTTAGAATTGGTTAGACTATAGTCATAAGAAGTACTTAGTGTATTTACTGGTTAGAGATTTATCTTGTATATTATTATATTGTCTAAAAAGTATGGCGGAGCTGGCAAAATTTAGATCAGCTGCTGTGCTCACCGCGAAGGAGATGGGAATGGATGGTCAAATTTAATTCAATACGTAACGGCTGAATGTGATAAATATATTGAACGGGAAGAAAGGAGGTTAGCTGAAGAGAAGAGGTTAGAGGCTGATAGAGAAATTAAGAGGCTGCAGATTGAGGCAGAAGAAAAACGACAGCAAAGGGAGGCAGAAGATAAAAAGGCCGAAAGGGAGGCAGAAGATAAAAAGGCCGAAAGGGAGGCAGAAGATAAAAAGGCCGAAAGGGAGGCAGAAGAAAAAAGGTTGACTGCCGAAAGGGAGGCAGAAGATAGAAGGTTGCAAAGGGAGCACGAATTACGACTAAGGGAGCTGGAATTACAAGGCCCGGCTCCTGAAAATGGTGCCAGCCCTTTTGCCTCAGATGCTACGCCCAGTCTGGGAGCCTCAAACTCCGCTATGGGGTTTCATTTAGACCATTTTGTTGAAAAAGACGATGACATAGAGGGGTACCTAGGACGTTTTGAGTTATTAGCTACTACATATGGGTTAGAGAGAGAGAGGTGGAGCTTAAAGCTATCACAGGGATTGAGAGGTACTTCTTATGAAGTATTTGCCAAAATGAACAGGGAAGACCAAGACAATTATGACATGTTAAAGCAGGCTTTGTTATTAAGGTACGAGAAGAATGGTGAATTTTATCGTAAGAAATTTAGAAATGCCAAACTGTTGTCTGGGGAGACATACCACCAATTCTCTGCTAGACTAGAAACCTATTTGGAGAAATGGACGGCTCTGGGGAAGACCCAAGATCTTAAAGAAATGATCATGATTGAGCAATTGAGAGAGTCCATGGCTCCAGACATGAGAAATTTTCTCATGGAACAAGGTGCAGAGAAGTTGGGGGAAATTTTAAATGTTGCTGAGAGGTATCAGGCAGCCCAGGCAGAGGTAAGTGGTGCTAAAAAGAAGCACATAGACAATTTTAAAGCTCCACAGCAATTTAATAAATTTGATAATAGAGAGCAGGGAAATAAAGGTAGGACAAACTTTGAGCGGCCAAGAAATGACTATCGCGACAGAAACTCACAGTTCAATGACCAAAAGTTCAATGAAAGAAAACCGTTGAACCAAGGAAAAAGATGGTGTAAATGGTGCAAGAAGGATAACCATAACACCGAATTTTGTAGAAGGAAACCTTCAAACATTGCTGCAATGAAGTCGGGGACGCAAAGATTAAAGGTTAATCCTAAGGGACAACAGGAACCTTATCACCCCCCAGTTTGTGAGGATGTTATTTGTAATGGGGTCACCATAAGGTGCCTTTATGATACAGGTTTGGATTATGATTCAGTTGTGAAGTCTAGCCTAGTGGACCCAAGTCAGTATACCACAGAAACAGTGGAAATACAAGGGCCGACTAAGGACATACCACTCATGACACTTCCCATCGCAAGGATAACGGTGAAAACTCGCTATGTGGAAGGAGAAATCAGAGCAGCAGTGATAGATGAACCAATCTACCCTCTGATATTGGGGTGTAGATACGTCTTCTTGGGGAATCCCGAGAAACCTGTGATCATGGCGACAGTGCAGACCAGGTCACAGAAGAAGGAGGAAGAAGGTGAACCTATAAATGCTCATCCAGAGAGATGAGGAAGGCGCAGGCTGAGGATAGGACACTCAAGCCCTGTTTTAAAAAATTGCCCAAATGCCACACACCTCCGAGCAAGGGGGAATATTTCATGAAGAACAAACTCTTATACAGGAAGGCCGGAACTGGAACAAATGGTCACAACCAGCTGGTTCTTCCCACTTCATATAGAGATAAAGTGATGGAACTCGGGCATGCGATTCCCTTCAGTGGTCACATGGGGATCAGCGCCACAGGACAGCGTATAGCTTGTCATTACTTCTGGCCAGGGATAACGGAGGATATAAAAAGATATGTCAAATCCTGCCCAGAATGTCAAAGGGTAGCTCCAAAGCACTAGACTGCTCCTGCAACTCTAGGGGAAATGCCCATAGTGGGAACACCTTTTGAGAGGGTTGCAGTGGATATTGTAGGACCTCTCACTCGGACCAAGAGGAGGAACAGTTACATCCTTACTCTGGTGGACACTTGTTCTATGTGGGGAGAGGCGGTAGCCCTGCCATAAATTGATTCAAAACATGTAGCAGAGGCACTACTTACAATATTCACAAGATTAGGATTCCCGCATCAAATCTTGACGGATAATGGATCTCAGTTCAAGGGGAAACTAACGGAAGAAGTTTTTAAGCTATTTCAAGCCAGGCACTTTCATTGTAGTCCGTACCATCCACAAGGGAACGGCCAGGTAGAGAGGTTCAACGGGACTCTCATTTCTATCCTGAGAAAGCTGGCACACGAAAAACCGGATCTGTGGGATCAATTCCTGCCCGCCGCATTGTTTGCGTACCGGGAGGTACCACATAGTTCAACCGGGATGGCTCCCGCAACTCTGCTATTTGGGAGGCCAATAAAAGGTCCATTAGAAGCTCTATTAAGGACCTGGACAGATGAGAAGGCGGAAGAGACTGTTACCTCATCGTATCAATATGTGAACGAACTGACCACTCGTTTGAAAGCTGGATGGAAACTGGCAAATGATAATTTGAAGCAAGCCAGGAAGAAACATGCAGCATATTTTAATAGGAAGGCAAAGGACAGGGAACTGGCAGTCGGAGAGAAGGTGCTGCTTCTACTACCGGGAAGCCAGAATAAATTACAAATTGGTTGGCAAGGTCCATATACGGTTCTAGAGAAGGTGTCTAGAACAAACTATAAAATTGACAAAAAGGGGAAGGAAAAAGTTTATCATGTAAACCTGTTAAAGAAGTATCTGGACAGACCACTCCAGGAAAGCACCCCCTTATTGACCTTGGCTATTGCAACCCAGATGCAAAAGGAACCACTCACCTCACATGAATACCCATTACATCCTTGTGAAACAGCAGCACAGGTAAAAGTCAGTAAGCACCTGACTAAAAACCAGGGGAGAGAGTTCAACAGGTTCTGGAGGAACATACAGATGTATTAACAGATAAACCAGGCCATACAAATTTGCTACAGTATGACATGAAACTGGTAGACTCAAACCCAATCTGTATGAGAGCCTATTCTATTCCGTTCGCGAAGGAGAAGGCATTGAAGGAAGAAATAGAGTATTTGTTGAAGTAGTAGATTATTTCGCACAGTGAATCATCTTTTAGTTCTAGTGTCGTTTTGTTGAGAAAACCGTCTGGGGAACACAGACTGTGCATAGATTACAGGAAACTGAATGCTGTCACAGAAGGACAAGTGGATCCATTACCAGACACAAAACAGTTATTTGCCAGACTGAACAAGGCAAAATACTTTTCAAAGGTGGATCTTAGTAAAGGCTATTACCAGATCCCAGTGAACCCTGAAGTGAGACCTTATTTGGCTTTTAGCACTTCGGATGGACATTATGAATTCAATATGCTACCATTCGGACTGAAAAATGCTCCGAGTGTGTTTTCAAGGATGATGCGCAAATTGTTGGATCCCCTGAATAACCCATGTATCACGAATTTCATGGATGATATTCTCGTCGCCACCGAGACATTTGAAGAACACATTGAAGCTCTGGAGATGTTGTTTGATAGACTTCGGGAGGCGAACTTAACTGCTAGGCCAACAAAATGTTGTATTGGATGCAAAGAGTTGGAATTCTTGGTGCACACTGTATATCAGGGTAATATGACCCCTGATCCTAAGAACTTGGAAAAACTGCAGAGAGCACCTAGGCCACAAACAAAAAAGGACGTGCGATCATTTGTGTCGTTATGCGGATTTTATCAGAAATACATCAAGAATTTTAACGCTATTTGTGCTCCTCTGACTGATCTGACTCGCAAGGGACTTCCAGATAAAATTATTTGGACTGCACAATGTGAACTAGCGTTCCAAGAGTTAAAGGAAAAACTCACTAGCAAGCCTATTCTCAAACTGCCTGATTTGACACAGGACTTTGTCCTAAGAACCGATGCAAGTAATGTAGGACTCGGAGGGGCTTTGTTGCAAAGATCATCTTCACCTGATGGGGAACTTAAACCAGTCGCTTATGCAAGCCGCAAATTGAATAAGGCGGAACAAGGATACTCCACAAGCGAAAAAGAATGTTTAGCATTAATCTGGGCAATAAAGAAGTTTCAAATCTATCTGTATGGTAGGACATTTGTGGTGGAGACGGACCATCAGGCTCTCGTGTTCTTGTCTCAGGCTAAGCATGAAAACGCAAGATTGCTGAGGTGGTCTTTATTGCTTCAACCTTATCAGTTTAGTATCCAATATATCCCAGGCAAATTGAATGTCGGTGCAGATTTCCTCAGTCGGCACCCCTGTGATCAAAATTAGAGTAGTGGCAGACGTGAGGAGTAATTTTACCTATGTGTATCGCTGGTTTAGGAACTTGCCATAGGCATGTTTTCAAGTGGGGAGATGTGTAGTGAAATTGACAGAGATACAACGGTAAAATACCTCCAAAGATAACATTTAAGGATAAAAACATAATGCGTAGGCTGCGAATAGTACATGATCGCCTAGACCGCGGGTCATCACCCTCCATAAAAATTGACTTGCTAGACAGGAGGGGAACGGCGGATCAAAAAGGAAAAATATGACTGGAAAGATTGCGTGAGACTAGAAAGGCTAAGGAGACGCAATTGGGGGGGAAACGGAGAAAAGTCACGTTTCCCAAGTTGACATAAAAAGTAAGCAACCCGACAGAAGGGACCATAGATATGTTACGCCACAGTCATTTATTGGACGCTTTTGCGCGATACCAAGCCCTTGATTTGAATTCAGCGGCTAAACGCAGATGTTAGGAATATTACAAAAATTAAAAAGTAACTTTTTTCTTAATATTAATGTTAGGAATATAAAAATTAGCTGGCCGGATGGCCTATTCTGAGCAGTGAACTAATATGTTCTTAATTTTACAGACGGATAGATAATATTGAAGATAATGACAAAAGACAGTGTTGTTCACATCATCGACAGACTGTATTGAATCTAAAAGTGTCGCTAATTGCACAAAAAAACACGACCTTGAGACGCAGGTGTTCAAATTTACTTAGTATGGAGGAGAGGGTTTTTGGGTGGTAGCTGTGTCTAAATATAACTTTTAACGACAAAATTTTGGAGGGGAGAGAAAGGTTGGTTCAAAAATCAAGTACATTTTTGTAGAAACACAAGTAGAGACGGACAGACTAACAGATAACCATCCATACTTGACTGAAGCATGACTGAAATGACTTTAGTGTAGGAAATTTGAATTTAAAATAAACCTAGGCAGTGATTGGCCACAGACAATCATATCATTAGCGCTCAGACGCGAAAGTGGGGCCATTCTTCAATAGTTGTTCAGTGATAGACACAGATTTTAAAGTGTGGTGATTTCCATATGAAAGAAAGTGAAATAAATTTAGGGACGCCATACTATAGCCAGCAGCTCAGCTGAGTTTTGCTAGCAATTCTGTGTTATTTATTCATAATCTGGTAAGATTGAAATTATTTCTTTGTATATTTTGAATATTGTTTAATGTTCGAGTGATTTGATACTGCCATATCGAAATCTAGCCTTACCAACAAGTAGGGATTTGCTCTAGACCCCCCGCCCAAGTCAGGGTCTAGGGACCAACAATGTACATAAACTCCAGCAAGGGTTAGGCAAGACAGATCAAGTGTTGAGAATAATGAAACATATTACCTATCCTCTTTTAGGGCAGAAAACTAATAAATATTTTTCAGAATCTATAGTCTGGGAGGATCTATCTGATGTAAAACCACCATTGTAAATGTGCTGTTTGGTCAGAGAGATCTGACCTGTCTGTATGATGTGGTTGTTGTGTCAGTGTTGTGTCCAGACGTGGGTAGAGAATAGATTTTGACACATGGCCCATACTTTGATTGCAGAGCTGTGAGTTTCTGTTGTCAACCAAGCAGTGTCTATTCAGTTGGTGACTTTACTCGAGTGTATCTGTGCAGTACTTGTGACAGAGACCACCATTATTGCCCGCCAGCACGGAGAGGTGGGACCACAAGATTTCAGCACCAGAGCTACAACTACAAGATGAGTGAGTCTCTGGTCTGCTGGACATTCACCAACGCCGTTTAGTTACTAATACCCTCATAAAAATTCCCACCATTTTCTGGACACTGTGTAGTCAATATAGACAGGTGTGATGAGGCCACCCCAACAGCACAAACAGTAACTATCCTCCCAAGTAGATGACTACTAGAACATTTTAATAAAACTAACTAGTATAGTACATATATATGTACACTATTGCATTTATGATATAATATTCCATGCATTTCTTTCATAATCTCTAAATCCTTTTAAGTTCTGGTCAACCTAAAAAACTGATCCAGAACCAAATAAATGTAATATAATTCTATCAAAAAATTTTACACACGGGAGTTAGTTCAGTGTATTTTAACATTTATTAATATTATTAGTCTTGTTAAATATCTGTGGGTATATCTATAACCTATTACACCACACTACATATCATAACCCTAGACACTTTACGTAGCCACATTCATTAAAAAAAAATTAAGTGTGAGGTCGTAGTGGTAGCAAGAAAGGCCTTCTGACAATTCACAACTACATTTTATCTCAGGAGCCTTCACAGCTGGCCTCATACAATTACATTTAGTAATATCACCATCATACAATACCATCAAACACCACTACACATTGCCGAGAGAGTGATCGGATGTTTTCATGCCATATTTGGAAGATATGACCTTTGCATTAATGCACAGAAATGTCCTAATGGAAACATTTTGAACTTACCCCATCCTAAACACGCATGTTTGAAACTATTGGCCGGCACTCGAGATGTAAACATAACTACATTTTTGATTTGTGGGCCTGGTCTAATAGTAAACAACACGTGCAAGGGGCAATATAACTTGACACATTAGCGAGGATAGAACACTGAAAATTCACTCGCGCCAAGAAAACAACCAGACCTTGCCAGAGTAAAGACTAAAATCAGCTTTCATTTATCAGACCGGACCTTGTTTAAGCATTTTCAGGACTTAAAAGCTCAGGAAAAACTCTACCATATTAACACGGAATCCGAAGGGACTGAAACACAATTCAAAGTGGGAACTTATTGTTAAAGTAACAACACCCCAGACCAAGTGTAAGAGACCTCTACAAATGCCTTTATTTCTCTGAGCCACCAGTCTGTGAGCCTAAAGATTGGCGTAAGTTGTACATTTTGAATTCTATATTTTTTTCATTATTAACATGTGAACTAATACATATATATTGACATGTGAAAATTAATATGTGAAAATTGCAAGTGGATGTCCAAGTCATTTGAGGCTGGCAACCTCAGCATATAGAATGATGATTTCATGAACCACCACTGCCAGGGCTGGTGATTGCGAGTTTCTTATAAAGAACCAAAAGTAGAGGTAGTCCCAAGCAGGGAGGGAATGATGAAAGAAATATTGTACATTCTTGTTATATTAGTAACCTTTCAAGTAGTGTAAATGTAAAACATATTCACTCTAAATGTAATGAAAGCTTACAGCCATTGTACTGATGTAAATGTAAACATATTCAAACTATAATGTTAACATTTTCAACTAAAGTTAAATATAAAACTATTCATTTTAAATATAAAGATAGTTTTCACCCACTGGGATTAAGATTAATCCTCAAAAAGGGTAAAAGTTCTGAGATAGATGGGATGGTGGAATATGAAGATGGGGACACGTAGGTATGTGTCGGGAAACTAAATACTCAGAGGGTATTTGTTTCTTTTCATTTTTTGCTATACTAGTTGGTGGTACCAGGTGAGGGTACTATTTCTGGAACACGTGAGAGTATAAGTGGCCTGAAGTCAATGCTAGACACCATCATCAGACAAGTCTTAGAGTCGTGGGATCAGCTTTGCAAATACTCTTTGATTCTACTTGGAACGTGCAGCAACTCTTAATTTTGACCAGGAACGTGAGCAATCCAGTCACCTATCTGTGAAGGACCAAAACACCAGCGGGAGCAGAAACCTCATTGGCAGCTAAGTAGTCAAATAAAAACTGCCAAGTGAAACTTCCCCTTATATAATTCCCCATTAACATTATATGATGATGATCAATTTTTGTTAAAGAATATATATTTTTTTATAACTATTAACACCTAAGTGATTATTAAATTTGTTATTTATATCTATCCAAATTTAAAGTTGATTTAATAATTTTGAATAGGTTGTATCCGTATGTCTCAGACAATTTCTTAAATACATTCAATCACAGCTAATAAATTATAATAAGAGGAAATTCTCTGAACTATCTCAGCTGGGGGATTTGAACGAGCTATTATAAGATTACATAATCCTTCACAAAAGTTGTCGGCAGATCCTAGAGTTAACGTGCTCAGCTAATGAAGCATTGTTCTCGCTTTTCTGAATATCTTGTGAAACTACCTTGAGGTAGAAGCATCATTATCCTTCTATCTACAACTAGACACCTTTGAAGACCCACATCAGTTACTCTTGAGTTTTGGCCACTGTTGGACCACTACTGCAGAGCTAAGGCGAGGCAACCCGTGACACTATTCAAGGGGAAACAATCAATCCACAAAGTCATTAATAACAGATTCAATTATATGCCATTTTACTCAGGCTTTTTTCATATATAATTTTTTTTTTTAAACAATCATGCAAATAATTCTAACCTTCCTACATCAATGATTCAGCTTGTGCTAAAAATAAAAACGAAAAAACAACAAATTAAGCATATTATCATTGATGTTAAAGTGCTCTCGCTATTGAGGTCCGTCTGGCAGCGTTACATGTAAATATATACTTGATTCTTTTATAGGCAATGTTTTTATTTATCTACAAAATCTCTATTATTCACCTTTGTGGTCAGGGGAAAGCTGGTCATAATGTTTGTTTAGTGTTTTAACCAAACGAATTCCAACACTCATTTCCTGCTTTCCGGTTCACGGCTTCAGAAATTCCCGTATTTTATTTTCGGAGCCGGTCGTAACGTGGTCAGATCTTTGTCATATCGCTGGCGGCCATGTTTTGTTGAAGCGTATGAGGCACATCCAAGCGTCTCCCAGCAGGAATGTCTGTAATTCCATCTCGTTTTATGATTGGCTGCTTCTGCAAGGCGAGACAATTTTATGATTCGCAGACGACGAAATTATTCAGGGAAGAACAAAGAAGTAAGCAAAAATACAAGCGAAAACGTTCTTGACGGCAAAGGCATTCTTTTGTTTGTAACAGAAACGCTGCTTTGGATACGCCGACATAAACTGCTTTCTGTTCAGCAGTTAAGCGTGAGATTCTCATCGCGGTTGCTTTGATTTTGAACGGAACATGGATTGGTAAACAGAGGGATTCTAGGAGCTAAGCTAGTGACGGACTGCAATGGAAGGAAGTCTGTTGATGGAAAATTGTTATAAAAATGTTTTTGATGCTACATTTATTACCTCAATGATTGTAGCTTCTCACAGAAACGTTTCTTTTTGCACGTTTAGGAAAGTAAGTGTAAGGTTATGGCATTAGTCATAGACAACAGACATCATAACTCAGTGGCTCCCAACCTGTGTTGACTACTCTACCCAGTTGGCTTGTAGTAAATCATAGCTTACCCTGTATTCAGAATGAAACGAAATACATTCTAGAGTTTACCATGCACATCATCATCACCGTTCGGCTCCCCAAGGAGCATAAGCCTTCAAAAATGTGTATGCCAAGTCGTCATGTCCTGTGTCATCATCGCAACGTCTTTCCATGTCTGCTTTATCATATACACATTAAAAAAAACACTTTATTCAATATGTAACACTTGTTAGTATCATGAACTTGTTAAATGTTTATTTGAGAACAGTCAAATAACTTAGTGAGGCCCTTGATCCCGTGTCTTGTCAACCTTATTTACTAACATAGTAGTTCCTCTTCTACCATGGGTGTAGAGGTTTGCCATAGAGAACGCCATATTATCCATTTGGCTCTCTACCTCCTGGCCTAGTTCAAATCTAGTCCTCGGTCGTTCAGAGATTTATAATGTTGTCGTCCCAGTGAACTCTGGGTCATCCTGGATGTCTGAACCCCCCTAACTCTTCATTTTACCGTATTTGTCGTGTTAACCAACCTTCTCGCATTGTGCAAATGGGACTGCTCCACTTGGGTATGCAGGGGCTGAGTTTTGAGGCCCTGCCGTATCGTCTGCTTGCGGACCTTGTTTCTTCTTGTTAATTCAACCACCTTCCTCATATACCTCATTTCTGCTGTTTGGAGCTAGCTTTTCTTGTCAACCAAAAGTTTTATTCTTGTTCCAAAAAAAAAAAATTGTTTCAGAAGAGATACACAATGTGTTTCTTGCTTTAGATTTGAATTGAGAAGAGGCCTGAAAATCCTGATTCATAGAGATTAGCTGTTACAACCCGAAATTTATTTGATTTGTTAATATTTCTATGGAATAATATAGTTATTTCTCAAATATTCCATGTAACCCCTTGACAAAGTTCTCGTAATCCCTCGTGTCACGTGTAACTCATGATGGGAACCCCTGTCATAGCTTATGTTAGAAAATGTGTGACTAGGTGCAGGTCATGTTGCCTTGGGCATGAAGAAAAGTAATGAACTGAAGCCTGAAAGTGAAATAGTAGCAAGCAAAAATAAGTGAAGCTTCATTTTTCGAATTGACAAGAGAAATTTAAATTGCGTCCGGAGCAATAAAAAATGAATAAACGAAGAACTCGAGAGAAAGTTCCTGTACAAAAATAAATGTGTGTAAGGATTTGGGAAAAGACGAACCAGAGCTGGTCTAAGAACGTACTCCACTCCACGTGGTGGTCCTGGAAAACAGTCTGCAGCAGTGACCGTCTGCTGAGCGAGTACGGAATCGAAATGGGGAAGGCAAACCGTTGTGGGTAGGGGGTCCTAAAAAATGCCGTACTGAGTCGGATTGTGTCGACCGAGCTAAAATGTGCAGGAAATCCACAGCTACGGCGTAAACAGATACAACGCAACCACCGTCCTTTTCAGGCGAACGAGGAAGAAGAAGAAGAAGATAATGATTCGTAGAAATACAGTAGGGCGAACTGTTTCTTGCTAGAACAAATCTTCGCAGGTAGGAGTCAGAGATGTGAGCAAAACAGATGCTCTTTGAAAGAGGGAGAGATCAATCTTCGTTTGTAAATTATAGGAAGTCTTTTTATGAAGTCCGACATCAAATGAAAAACCGTGCAAAAAAGTGTGTTATCTCGGGGGCTATGTTAACGGGGTTTTGACAAGGAGGGCAAAGAATAGCATCAGTGGTAACTCACGAGAAACAATTCGTTAAAAATGCTACCCACCATCCTGCAGAACAGACTTTAGACACCAAAGATTTTTGCAAAAATTTGGGGACAAGTCAGCATGCAAACCCAGTCGGCTTTTGCGTTAAAAAATACGTAAAGGTCGCGCTTTGACATTCCTTGAAAGTACTAAATCAGGGGAAAACGCAATTAAAATAATGCGCAGGCCCATGCAATCTTTGTCATTGTACTAGCTCATTTTCGAGGTGGAAAATAAATACTGAAAAGTGAGCACATCCGGACCGCAAAAAAATGATAATTTGCACCCCCATTCAATGAAGCATACAAAAGGCCTTTCTTTTTTTTGTCAAGGTCCTAGACATTGACCATTGACAGTTATTTCACGATAAGATAGAAAAGATTAAAAAATTGATAAGGAAAAGGCCCATGAAAAATTGGTAAGAATTTAGTGATTTCTGTTGTCAGCGCATGTAGCAGAGAAAAAGAGCCCCAACATCATTACTTCCCTGTCATATTTTTGAACGGGTTTACTCATGATCGATTAAGGATTTGGATCCAAGTTGACAGGCTAAACGGGAGGGGGTGTGTAACCACGACCATAATGGCGAATGGTATGTAAACCATAACAGGTGCCCCCCCGGGGAATAGTGTGTAACCGTGACGTGCCGTTTTAAAAATGTTGTGTAATGGATGACAAGCCGGAGATACGAGATGTTCTTGTCCCCGTCTGTGTGCATCTACAAGGATATATATATGGTATAGTAGCTATCGTGAGACTACTGGAAAATAGTATTTTCTCTCTTTTTAAATGTGACTCAAGGGAAACGATTTTGTACACTAACTATTCGCAGGCTGAAGAATGGTGTGTCACAGGACAAGATGTGATGACCAGGATTGGCGTGTCACTCGCAAAGGTGTTTTGTTAGGGGATGGACATGTTGGCCCCATTTGGAAGCACTAAAGACACTGCATGTTGGGATATCCAGGCTAATTGTATTCAAGGGATAGGTCACCCATTGCTGTGATGGCCACGACGTGATTGTAGAATGGTACAGTATGACAGAGCGAGTGCATATTTTACATTTGTTACAGGATCAAACTTTACAGACATTGCCCCTAATTTAGCTTAATATAGTAGGCAGCCTATACCTGGGTAATTTCCACTAGATAGCAACATGCAATTTGTATCTGTATGTGATATTCTGTAACATAGTGCTACCTTTGACCTTATTTATTTTTTCTCTGGGTTCTTTTATCCAATATCTTTTTTATTTTTTATATTTTTTTTTTTTACTTTTATATTTAATATTTATTTTTATATATATATATATATATATATATATATATATATATATATATATATATATTATATTGTCGTAGATTTTTTTATTAGGGGAATTAAGACTTGGGTTGGTCCCTTATGTATAGATTAATAATAAGTGATAGCCACAGTGAGAGAGAGGATCAATTAATAGAACGAAATAGGGATTCCACGAGGTGAGTGTGGTAGTTAAGAAAATTAAAGATAAGAGGCATGTCCCCTGAATGAATCGAGATTCTTCTTTCTTTCAGCCTAATCTCTTACAACAGATTTAGAGGAGTGTCAGACAGTTATTATACAATATATCTATATGACAATATATATATATATATTATATATATTATATATATTATATATATTATATATATATATATATATATATATAAATACCACACTGTGCACACGCACACTCACACAAGATGACTAGACCGTTTTAGACGCACATGACGTGGGAATAAACTATAACAATGATTAATCATAGATATTTTTGGAATACGAGCTGACTCGACACGCTTGATTAAGTTTAAGTGAATTTTAAATTATCATCAGATAAAAATTCCTGATCACAAACACACTAAAACTTACATCAACCCCCCATATACCAAATAGTCATAAAGTTCAATTGAATTGCTACAGAATGATAGACTCTAGAAGGTATGATCTCTTTTCCCTCGATGTATAACGCCACAGTACTGTTAGAAGGAAAAGTGATAGCCCCAAAGAGTCACGGATAAAAAAAATAAAACATATAACACCTCCACACAATAATGCTATCTGACCAGATTTTCTTTAAAGGTTATAACTAACGCAGACTTTGATACTCTGACTCTACCGTTCTAAGGAAAACTATGCCTGTTTAGCAACAAAATCCCCTTACCCCCACTTAAAGAAATTTAAGACAGCAAATAACCCACCCTGATACCCAAAATAATCCTTCAACACACAATTAAAACCTCATTACTCAGATCACCTGCATTCAGCTCTACCATTCAGTTACAGCCGTTGATCAACTAGCTTGCATTCGTACCCACTACCCCTGGTACGCAACCCCCCGCAAACCCCCCGGCAATTTTTACGACTACCCCCCTCACATACATCTCAGGGTCCTCCGTCACACCGACTCACCCACTGACCGAATACCCCATGTATGACCCCCATCAGAAGACTCTCTCCAATTGTAAACTCACTCAATGGACTCCCCCCAATCCTACTTACCTTGGAACAAAACATAAACAAATATCCCGCGATTTGTAGGAATATTCGTTCTGAGTCATCATTAGAAATTGTCAGGCACGAACGTTTAACAGCGAGCAAAGTCGAACATACCTTAGATAATTCTAGTAGTAAACTCTGCATGTCAGGTCGTGCCCTTCTCAGTATGAGCCGGTCTTCCGTTTCGTAATTACCCCCCCCAGTCAGAACTCGCCTCCCAATCCTAACCCAGCTACCCACCAATAATATCTAATAGCCACAAGGGCTGACCAACACATGTAATTGAGGTTTTTTTTCCAAGAAGAACCACATCCTACGCGACCCACCCACCCACATCATTTTAAACTTACAGTTATGTTAATGGGTACTCACCACGTAACTTGGATGCACAGCGCCCATTGCCTAGACACCTTTTACACAAATAACTGCACCCACTCAGCCTCTAAGCAATTACATGTTTTTAGTTTCTTCAGAAAGATTCCCCCGCCCCACCTTACACCCCTGGGTTTTTAAAGTAACGCTACCTATCCTACTCTCAACATGAAACAAAGTAGAACACCCCATGATAATCTCACGACCCCCACATACCCTAGTCCCCCATCACCCGAACTTTCGTCAATACCCCCTGCAAGCGATGAAAACTGGTCCCCAAGCTCGCAATCTCCGCCTGACTAACGAGCCCCTCCAGTTCATAAAACTCCATTATCATCGAACCTGAAATACCTACGCTATTTAGTCAATACTCAATCTCAATCAGTGCAGTTATAACTATGTTTCCCTAATCCCTCCGACTGATCTCCCAGCTGTTTAATCCCCGACGCTCCTCCCCACCTGCACGCCCCCCCCCTAGACAATTTACCATACTTCCCTCCATTCTGCACACCCCTCCACTCCACCTCAAACAACCCCAACGTCTCACTAGAGACAATACTAACTCAGCTCTAACTAACCTCCTCTACATCTTCCTACTTCTAGCACACCCAGAAATATCTAGTCGGTATCATGACCAATAAGCGGATTATTCACCGCACTCACTCAAACACTTACTAGATCTTATAATATATTTACTCTCAACTGGACAGAATACTACAGAACTAATTCGCACTTCCACCAAATAGAACTGAGCTTCTATACCAGAGATCTTAGGAATCGAGAAGCTTAGGTGGCAAAATGTCGAGTCAAACTAAATGATTTTTTTCTACACAGAGATCTTTAGGAACTGAACGCTAGCAATCGTGTCTATTTCTTGCACCTGCGAGCAGTACTGGGCGAACTGCAGTCAAAAACTGCGGGGTAGCTATATCTTAAACAAGACAATCGGCTACATGCGCACGCTATTTACGAAAACCGTAAATTAGGCGCCGGGTATCTCTCTCTCCTCCTCTCTCTCTCTCTCTCTTCTAGTAACACTTCACATAACTTAGGACGCTGGCCATAACTGCCAAAAAAGTGCGTCTTCACACCTACTGCGACATTGTCCTCATTATCTGAGCTATGCCAGGATTGCGCCTCCTCACACACCTTACACGCCGAGAAAACCTAGCCATAAGATAGTAAGCGTCGTGTCATGGACAAATGTAGACAAATGTCTGCTCTCTATGTCTGACCTTGAACGACATTCTCACACTATTTCGTTCACATCCAGGGACTGACATATTACGCAATTAAAATGCGTTTCTAAATCGAGGGAAAAGAAAACAGGCGAACAGTTTGAATGGGGGAATGTAATATTCTATGTCGCAAAACGATACGAAATGTGATAAAACAGGAAACGGATAAACCGAGCGACCCCCCCCCCCCCTAATAAACGTAGAGGACTCGCCGGTAAGGAAAAAGAACGAATATAGAAAATTTATTAATCATAAATCTCTCCTGCGATCAACGCAATATATATATTCTGTGTCACGAAATGACCGTGCTATTATTTCATCGTTGTTCTACTGTATGTATCTCTATATTGTGTCTTCTATTCATTTCTTCTTTCCCTGTTTGTTTTCTCATATTTGAAACGCATGACTCATGTTATCGCTGTTGTTATTTTTGCGATGATTACCAGGGTGGAGATAACATTTATAACCCAGCTTGGAAGTAGACAGATTAATCTGCATTACATATGTAACACAAACTAGATGTGGACGTACTCGCTCACAATAGATTGGACCCTATACTTCTTGTATGGTTAATCGAAAGATAAACTGCGAATGTACTTCGAGGTGGACAGAAATGTATGCAAACATTACCCGCAGTGGATCATGTAGTTAGCATTTGTGATTAACACATTAACTGACGAGTTTATTTATGAATTCCAGCACATTAAGCCATCTAACAAGCAGTAGTGGTACTACCTTAAATAGGAGGATTTTGAAATTACCTGCTGTGTGTAACGGTTGTGTTGCTTTACTTGAAGTATGTATGTATATCGTTACACCGTTGTGGATGGGTACATCTTTAGAGATGAAGGAATTGGTCCTTCTGGGATGTAGCATGATGTTTGTAAGGAATATATGGTTGGTATCCCTCCTTAACGGTCCCAGAGTAGTATTAATGTACAGGAATGCAACATTTTAGTCCACATTACGTTAGTTACAGGGTACTTTCCACTGACTCACGACGAGGAAAGTCCTAAAGGTGTTGAACAGATAGCTGACGTTTTCTCAATATTTATGTACGACACAACGAACACGACATGAAATGGCCATAGTACTGACAACACTTGTAGAATCACAGCATGTTAATGGGATAATGTAACTGGCGTTAATGCATTGTAAACGACTGTAAATGTATTTTCAGTTGTGGGAAAACCATCATCCTTTTCTATAACAGGCCGTATATATATATATATATATATATATATATATATATATATATAGATATATATAGATATATATAAATATATATATATATATATATATATATATATATAAATGTAGGAGATTAAATCCCTTCTTCCTTCTTCAGACCTTCCAGCAAGACTGGCATGACTTCTGGAATTATTCAAGTAATGTCCTCTAATTTCCTTTAATAAACCAAGGTATCGAACCTAAACTGACGTGCGAACCGCCAGAGCAGCAAAGGTCCCAACAAGAAGATAGCCTTGTAGGACATGCATCAACCCGTATGCATAAACAACATTGGTGATTGTGGATGTTGAAACACTTCTTCATAACGTAGGACTCTTTTCCGCCCAGGGAAAGTTGGGTTCAACTATAGGACAAAAATGTCAATATCATGAAAGTTAGCGACAATGGATAAAATCAAGTATAGCAATTACCTTACAACTTCAACGCGAATAAATAAACAACTCACATGCCTCCAGGCGCTTTGATCCTCACAAAGGGGATTATCATCTGTGATTCCAACAACACACTATAGGAGGACTATCCCTAAACCGCCGAAACAATATCTCTCTATGACAGACCGCAAGAAATAAATGCGGCTCTAGCTCACTCATGCGACAAAACTCTGCGTACCACTCCCAGTGCTGGAAGCTTGTACAAAAACCCACAACCAAAAAAACAGAACATGCGCCAGAAGAATCGTTCGATTTGAATACAATTCACACAACCCCGAAGCTACTGGCGCATTATTCTAAGAACGGACATTTAAAATCGTAGCCATTATAAGGATAGGAAAGTAACTATCGACGCTAAAAACAAAAAGGTACAGTTGCCTAAACGTTTCTAAGTAAAGTTGGGCCTGTTTGAGCGCTCCAGAAATGGACAGTGACCCAAAGGATCGGTCAAACCCAACAATACCGGCAACCGAAAGGGCATTTAGAAACAGATAAACAACTTAAAGTAACAAGTAACTTCAAATTCCAAAGAGTTATATACCTTGGCATTAGATATAAATTGAGTACACAGATACCATAGCAAAAATTTCTTATGCATTAACCATATTACCGCAATCCCGATAAAAAAAAAGGAATCATTTTGTTTTAAAAATCCTAACGTGGCAAGCTAAAAATAAAAAGC